>CM067615.1:28766120-28771850 GCA_034336685.1 Luscinia luscinia
TGCTGATAGACATAGGTAAAGCACCACTCCCCACCTCTCAGCCAGACCTCGGGGAAGACCTCAAAACATTCTAGATCTTAGAAAAATATTAGACATTAAACCTCTTGGGAAAAATCATCCATCCAGCCTAAACCTGTTATTCTCTTTTCCACCTAACCCTCTCTCCTGAGCTGTGCTGCCTCTCTGAGCCCTGTTTCTCTGTTTTGCTGCCAGTGAAGCCACATCCACCCGACTTTTTGGTGGAATTTGATGATTCTTCTGCCAGCAGCTGCACCATTTCCTGGCAGGGTGAAGCACAAGCACAGCACTGCAGGCTGAGGTATCGTCCCCTCGGCAGGCACACCTGGAGCACGGTAATCCTCTTGGGATTGAGGGAGTTGGGGAACCTGCTGGAGAGGAAAAAGCTCTGGGAAAAGCTCAGAGCCCCTTGCAGAGCCTAAAGGAGAGTGGAGAGGGGACAAGGGATGGAGGGACAGGACACAGGGAATGGCAGGGCAGGGCTGGGTGGGATTTTGGGCAGGGATTGTTCCCTGGGAATGTGATGAGGGGCTGGGATGGAATTCCCAGAGAATTGGATCTCTGGCAGTGTCCCAGGCCAGGTTGGAACTGAGTCCAGATATCTCTGAGCCCCGGCTACAGAACCCGCAGCTACTCACTAGCGAAGTGTGAAAGGCTGAGACTCTGTAGCAAGAGTTCCCAAGATAACTTTATTTTCTCCAAAGGGAAATGCTAACAACGGTCTAATTACATCAGATAACAAAGGGTTTATATAGGTTTCCAGAGGATTGAGCTTCTAACCAATAAAACTACAAATTACAAACCAACCAATTACCTTAAAACCCTAAGTAAGAAAAAAGAACCAATTAACTTGTAACTTTAAGAGCCAATAGAAATCCTAAGAGATAACAAGGTTTTTGATAAGGAGGGGAGTTTTGTTTCAAGGAATTCCTTTGTTTCAGGGATGGAATCCCAGGGTACATTTTGGGGAAGTAACATCTTCTACACCTGCCATGGCAGGGTGGCACTGGATGGGTTTTAATTTCCCACCCAAACCATTCCATGATTCCATGAAGTTTTTGCTTTAAGTGGCAAAAGGAGCATTTTGCTGGGAGCTGAGCTGATCACTCAAACAGAGATTCTGGTATTGACACATAAGAAATGAGTGATTTTTCAGATGAAGCCCTGCAGGCCTGATGATTCCTCACATCATTTTTGAGTTATTGAAGCTGCCTCAGATCAAGATTTCTCTTTTTTTTTAAAGTTACCTCTGAATTTGTAATTCAGCCTCTCACTGCCCTTGTTTCCCTGTGGTTGTTGCATGGTTGCAGGACAGACTTAGGAGCTTAATATATTTTGTTTTTTAGGTTAGTATTTTATTATAGGGCGTGGGTATAAGAGAGAGCTTAGCGAGAGGTTAGAGATTTGAGGTAATAGAAAGCAAGAGGCAAGATAGCAAGAGAGAGCAGACACAAGAAGAGAGACAGGAAGCAAGA
Organism: Luscinia luscinia; assembly: GCA_034336685.1. Lineage (NCBI taxonomy): Eukaryota > Metazoa > Chordata > Aves > Passeriformes > Muscicapidae > Luscinia > Luscinia luscinia. The sequence continues at coordinate 28,767,614 of CM067615.1, forward strand.
AGAGCAATTTTTTATTTGCAATACAATAAGTATTTTTTATTATGAATATCTTAATTTTTAATAACTAATTTAATACAATATACTAATTTTTTAATATTTGCATACAACTTATAGGAATTCTTAAATTACTATGTTTTATGGCTTTTTTATCTGTAACCTTTATTTTTAGACCTTTCCTGCAAGGCTTGGGGCAGGATGTTTGCTGGTTCTTTGGTATTTGTGGCATTTGGTATTATCTAAACAAAGGAAGAGGCCTCAAACCTTCACATAACTATCTTCAGTGTCTATGTCAAACACTGCCAACATCTCTATTTCATCTATTGTTCCAGAACTATTTGCTAGGCCCTTATAAGATTTTGCTATTCCCTCCCCAACATTTCCCTGTGAGTTCAATGCCAATTTCTTCGTGCCCCTGCAGGTGGAAAGCTGCAGCAGGGAGAAGTGTCAGCTGCAGGGGCTGGAGCCGGACACGGAGCTCGAGTTCCAGGGGAGCTGCCAGGTCCTGCCTGGCCGGGGGCTCTGGAGCGACTGGAGCCGCAGCCGCGGCCGCACGCCGGCAGCAGGTAATTAATGGTCAGGAAAATTAACTCACAGCACCAGGGTTTGTGCCCAAACAGGAGACAGAGGAGTCCTTTTTGTTTGTTGGGATAAAGGGAGAGGCCGTGGGGCATTGGCCTGGGGTCTCTCAGATTTTTGGAGGATTCACCTGTTGGGGAGGGAATAGCAAAATCTTATAAGGGCCTAGCAAGTAGTTTTGGAACAATAGATGAAATAGAGATGTTAGCAATTTTTAACATAGACACTGAAGATAGTTATGTGAAGGTTTGAGGCCTCTTCCTTTGTTTAGATGATACCAAATGTCACAAGTACCAAAGAACCAACAGACATCCTGTCCCAAGCCTGGCAGGAAAGGTCTGAAGATAAGGGTTACAGATAAGAAAGCCATAAAACATGGGAATTTAGTAGTTCCTATAAGTTGCATGCAAATATTAGGAAATTAGTATATTGTATTAGATTGGTTATTGGAAATTAGAATATTCATAATCAAAGAATACTTATTGGATTGTAAATGGAAAATGTAAATGGAAAATCGCTTCTCTCTTCTCTTCTCTTCTCTTCTTCTTCTCTTCTCTTCTCTTCTCTTCTCTTCTCTTCTCTTCTCTTTCTCTTTTCTCTTCTCTTCTCTTCTCTTCTCTTCTCTTCTCTTCTCTTTCTTCTCTTCTCTTCTCTTCTCTTCTCTTCTCTTCTCTTCTCTTCTCTCCTTCTCTTCTCTTCTCTTCTCTTCTCTTCTCTTCTCTCTCTTCCTCTCCTCTCTCTCTCTTCTCTCTCTCCTCTCTCTCTCTTCTCCTCTCTCTTCTCTCTCTCTCTCTTCTCTCTCTTCTCTCCTCTTCTCTTCTCTTCTCTTCTCTTCTCTTCTCTTCTCTCTCTCCTCTCTCTTCTCTTCTCTCTCTCTCTCTCTTCTCTTCTCTCTCTCTCTTCTCTTCTCCTCTCTTCTCTCTCTTCTCTCTCTTCTCCTCTCCTCTCTCTCTTCTCTCTCTTCTCTTCTCTCCTCTTCTCTCTCTCTCTTCTCTCTCTCTCTCCTTCTCCTCTCTCTCTTCTCTCTCTTCCTCTCTTCTCTCTCTTCTCTTCTCTTCTCTTCTCTTCTCTTCTCTGCTCTCTATTGCCTCAGAGCTCTAACCTCCCTCTCTAAGCTCTCTCTTACACCCACGCCTTATAATAAAATACTAACCTGAAGAACAGAACATAATAAGCTCCTGAGTCTGTCCTGCGACCGTCCAACAACCAAACCCCCACACTCACCTCCCTTTTTATCCCAATTTCCCTTGAGAAGAATGTTCCATTTGTCTTTACAAAAAAGCTGTAGATCTGTTGGTATTTAAAGTTAGCACCTAGAGATAAACAATGGGAGGGATTAACTGATTGATGAACGGGAAAAGAGATTTGCCTTACAAACAAACTGTGGGTTTGCTGAGAAATGAAATGGGGCAACAGAGGATGAAAGAAGCAACGGGGTAAAACTATGAATTCTATAAGAATTAAAAATTAAAAGGGAGGGTTGTACATTAGAGGGGAATGTCAGGTGTCAGACATTCCAGGAAGTCTGTGCCTCTCGAGTACCTCAGCAATGGGGAAAGAGAGAGGGAAATAGGGATAAAAAGGGAGGTGAGTCCTCCAAAAATCTGAGAGATCCCAGGGGAATGCCCCATGGCCTCTCCCTTTATTGGAATAAAGCAAAAAGGACTCCTCTGTCTCCTTTTTGGACACAAACCTCTGTGTTTGTGGGTTAATTTTCCTTACACCCTCTCTCTTTCCCCATTGCTGAGGTACCTGAGAGGCACAGACTGCTCAAACACCTGTTACCTGAAATTCCTCTCTAATGTACAACCCTCCCTTTTAATTCTTAATTCTTATAAAATTCATAGTTTCCCCGTTTCTTCCGATATCCAATTTCATTTCTCAGCAAACCCACAGTTTGTTTGTAGAGGCAAATCTCTTTTCCCATTCATCAATCAGTGGATACTCCCATCTGTCTTTCGGTGTTGACTCCATATCAGCAGACTACGCTCGTTGTAAAGACACAAATGTGAGATTTTCCGAGCACGAACTCAGTTTCAGCCCAGTCTCTCTGGCAGCGCCCAGGGGCACCTTCGTAGTTCCAAAATGTTTCTTTAGTTAAACGGTGCTGATAGCTGACAACGATATCCAAGCTCAAATTCTGATTTTCAAGTTTACCTCTCACCGTTTCATTTCCGACGTCGCCGGCCGATTGATCGATCGATCGATACTGATCGATTGATTGATGGATACGAGGGAGGTGGATCCTCCTTTCCGATCACCAGACAGCCACCGCTGGGATTTGTTTTGAGCTGCCGGTGTTTGTGGTTTGCTTGCAGTTTTAGGGTTGCTTGAGGTTTTGACAGAAGCCAGGAGCACTTTGAGTCCAGATGAGGCATAAAACATAAGAAAGCCTGGTGCATCGTCCGCACTTGAGGAGCTGAGTTCTTCATTACCTGTCTGAGTTGCAACCGTACCAAACATTACGGAGAAATTCTTCAAATTCTTCATCACCTGCTCGGTTGCAAACCCGTAACAAACATTTTGCAGAAAATCCTTTCAGTCCTCCATAACTCACCACTGCAAAACCCAAAAATTAGTCCTTCGTGGTAAATTCTTCAGTCCTCCATTGTTCACTGGGATTTAACCTTTTCAATGATGGGTATCCTGTCTTCACACCCACCTGGTTGCAAAACCCGGGCCTTTCAAGGATACCTCCCCACCATAAATTCCGTTATTGCAACCCAACAACCTTTCAAGGATAAATTCTTTCCTGTACTTCATTGCAGTCCAGGCTCAGTTCTTTCGCGAGCAACCTTCATTCTTCCACCGCCTGGCTGAATCTGTAATAAACGACTTTCGCGAGCAGTTCACGTCTCGTTCTGTTGTATCCGAATTCTTTCAAATCACAAACCCCGTTCAAACCTTTCACGATACCTTCTTCCAAACTCGGGAACACTCATGGAGCAGTTCTTTCGAAGTTCTTCGGCCCGTTCGGCTGCAACCCAAATCAAACATTTTGTAGCAGGCTCCTTTCCAAAATCCTCCGATAACGTTCGACAGAAACCCAAAAATTGGGCCATGCACATTAATGTTCGGCTGTAAACCCAAACAAACACTACGGAGTAAATTCTTCTGCTCAGGAGTGAGCCGCCGTTGCTCAGCCTCGTGGTTGAAACAACTAGGCTGCAGTTCATATTTGAATTTTCTGCTTGAGCCCATCAATGCCCTGAGCTACGTTGTCGCTTGTTTTCGCATTCCAGCTCAGATGTTCGTTTCCGAGGTTTGTTTGGTTTGTGCTTCGTTGCAGTCTCAGCCATCATGCCCCCAGCCCAGACAGAGCCAGGATTTACCTACTTATGCTGCCTCTGAGGAGCTCATCCTTCACCAGCTTCGCATTTATCTTCGATTTTATTTGGAGCGCATTCATTCAGTCAGATCTCAGCGTTGTTTCAGGAGCTTTCTAATACGGTGAGTTTCAGAACTGTGAAGCGAGCACTGTGCCGTTACAGCTGTTACTTGAACAGGCGTGAGGGAACCACACCTAACTCAGGCGTTAGTCTTCCGGGACTCACAGCCTGCCTCAAAGACAGGAAATAATGCTGTGCTTGGGAGTCACTCGAGGCCAGCAGCAGATCTAAGCCCCAGATGCTCATTCTTCAAAGCACACAAAAAAAAAAAA